>PKRV01000098.1:1165770-1212895 GCA_003709505.1 Hyphantria cunea | reverse complement strand
CGGTGAGGGGCGGCACGCAGAAGGCGCCGGAGCGCGCGTCTGGCGCGTGTTGCAGCGGTGCCGTGAGCAGCACGCCGGCGCTCGTGCCCACCCACAGCGTGTCACGGTGCGCCAGCAGCGCCGTCACGCGCAGGCACGCCGCCTTGTGCTGCCGGATTATGTCGTCGCAACCTGCGCCACCACCACACGTCACGTCGCTTCATATTTGCTCTACCTCATTCATGTATATTCACTGCATTATGTACAAAGCCCACAGTGATACTTTCATTTATTTTTTATTTAATTATCTTCATTGCAAACATGATACAGAAAATACAAGAAAATGAGTAACGATAATCATAAATATAGCGATTGACGGTTTTGTTTGTTTGATGAACCCCTAAGTTATATGAACTTTCTATTATTGTGAATTAACTTTAACAGACAAGATTACGTAACTACAACGTAGTCTTGCCAGTACCCAACTCGCACTCGGCCAGTGTGGGGACGTATGGCCTTAACCCTCTCCCGAGAGAAAATACAAGTCCAGCTATAGGATGTTATGGGTTGTTGATGAACTTAATTTACTTTAGTTGTTATTTTTTATGTTATATAACAGTTTGCATTTGACCACTAAGTCAATTTTATTGTATAGAAAAGTCTATTTTGTCTAAAACATCGACTTAAATTTTTTTAAGCAGTATGAAAATTATCAAGTTTCAATACAAGACAAGAAATGAATTTTAATCAACTAGTTGCAAAAATTAACACAATTAGTTATAAGAGATGCTAAAAATAACAAGTTAAATAAAATTGACCTTGATTTTAAAAGGATTGATAAAATTTATATATTCTCTGTCACCCAGACCATTAATAATTAAGAATCTATTGATTGACGCCTTATTCATTAAAATCAGTTCAGTAATTTAGAACATAGACTGTCAAAAATATGGACCTTCTTTATGGCTTGGTTTGGTCAAAAAGAACAACAGATTTTAACTTACCATGCAACATCTTAGTAACTTGTGGCGTGATATTAATCTCAGCTAACTGTTCGCGACTGCTGGAGTTGTAACACCGGAGCTGAGCCGCGTTGTGCAGGGATAACCAGATCGTGCCTCCAGCCACCGCCATGTGACTTATTGGCTTCGTCTCCGTACTTATTTGGAATGTTTCGTCCACCTTAACCCAGAAGGAAGAAAAATAGTTGATTGAAACAATAGTTTTAATAAAGATAGCCAGAAAGTAGAACGCATAACATCCACCATTTTTTTAAATGTTTTGTATTATTCTGCAAATGTCGAATGTATGATTGAGAGTATACCTGTGTTAGTAGTGAAATAAACACTGCACTAAACGAAATCTTTGTTATTTTTTATTTAAATTCGATCTTAAGTCACTGTCATATTATAACCAAAAATAAAAGCACCAGGGTTGGTTTAATTTACGAATGTTTTTTTGATGATTTTTAATACTGTAATACTCCATCCATTTTTATAATATAAATTCGGATTTAAAATCGGCTATCAACGGATTCACATTATACCACAGACTGGGGAGTTAATAAAATTTGCGAACATGATTCTTTTAAATTTTTTTTTTTTTTATATTTAAGCTACCAAAATGACTCTGCCCTGCCTGATGGAAAGCATGAGCAGAATCCAAGAGTGGTGGTCACCATCCTCCATGCGAAAAAGAACAATGCAGCATGGTGACCCTCACTATGGCGGCCTGGGGGGAAGGGGGATGGTGAGGGGGATAGGGGGCGTTGGATTGGGGTATGGGCCTCCGGTATCCTCACTCACTCGATGAAACACAGCGTAAGCGCTGTTTCACACCGGTTTTCTGAGGCCGTGGTATCACTCCGGTCGAGCCGGCCCATTCATGCCGAAGCGTGGCTCTCCCACATGTGAAATGTGAATTTTACGCCTAAACCACACTTTGTGATATCAGCTGATAATTCTACTGCCTGTTAACTGTTTGTCCTACATTTTCCACTGAAAACTCTACTAAAATGGGTTTTAAAAGGTTCTGAAAAGGGTCGTACCTGCAGCGAGTGCGGGTTGATGATTTTGATGGAGGCGAGCGTCGCACACCAGAGCTTCCCTCCCGACAGCAGCATGCTGCTCACCGGGCTCGTGCCCGTGCCCACGGGGATTGTGGCCCGCTCCGTCCACGAACCGTCTGAAACAATATTCAATCACAGATATTTTTTACACGCTCATATTAGACCTAATCAGGGCTCATAGAAAAATTAAGTACAGTGAATCTATTGAAAAAAAGCAGTTTACTTTTACAAATATTTGTGGCTGTAAGTTTCTTACTTATAAGTTTAAACTAACTTTTAAACTTTCACATTTCATGACAAAATAATTATGCACAGGCCGTGGTCACAGGTTGACTCAAAGGTCAAAACGCCTATTTAACGGTATTACATATTTCTGATTTGCCTGACATTTCGACCAGGTTGCACCGTCCGTGGCCTAAATAATTATAAAGCCATGAAACGCAAAAGTATAATAGTAAATTTTAACCAGTCTAGCATTAAATGCTTACCTATATCACGGCAATATACGACTAGGTCACCGTTTCCAAGCGCGACAAACACCTTTCCCTCCACATATCTGTGAAAAAAATCTCTGTAATTAGGAAGTATCACAAAGGAACATAGTTATAACACAGTATCAACCTATCGCCGTCTACTGCTAAACAAAGATCTCTACCCCCCACCAATCTAGGAGCGATATTAAAAAGAAAACGAAGGAACAAATGAACATAAAAATCTATAATATATTGAGTGTACTGTCCACTTTATATTACGTTTAAAGTGCTGATCTTATAGCAATAATCCCTTCATATATAATAATTTCAACAGAAGTTCTCGCCGATTTTCGTATATACTACATCCCAAAATCAAACGTTGGGCAGTGGCCCGCCAAGCATGATCACCTCGCCTGATCGGAGGATCCTCTCTTTATGTTGGAGGAACATAATACCCGGTCCTCCACAAATACACCACAAATACTAAAATCACAATGGAAAAAAAGCACATTACGTTCCGTTCGCATACCTAACAACTAACAATTATACGAAAATCATCTGCCGAGCTATTTAGAAAGCGTACGACTACAATGGCCTTAATACGAGGCTATTCGAAGTTTTATTAGATGAAATGTATTATCAAAACAATAATAGAACGATACTAACACAATGGAATGAACCCCCGAATTATGCTGCAGTTTGATTTTGTTCTTCTTTATCCTAATGTTGTCAAGACAATTGTAAACGTGAATACAACCGTCTTCAGTGCCCAACCACATCGTCGGTTGGTTCGCTGTCGTCCCGCTGTCTTCTGAGGACTGTCGACTAGCTGGAGAGGAGAGTGTACCTGGAAATGTATGTCAATTATAAGAAACAATATATTTATAAAGGGTTCTCTAATCTATTCAACTATTAAATCTATATTAATCAGCTTAGCAACTGTAAAATAGCGAGTGCATATTTATACGCCTTTTAAAGAAATCTAGAAATGTTAGTAGCTTCTCCTCTGCCACGTCTTTGTCGTTTGAAAAACAAAGACTAGAAGATTTGTTTCAACTTCTCTTATTACCTTATATTGGTTTTGAGTTATGTGACAACACCAACAACAAGTTTTGTTAAGAGTATTAGTTCTGCTTCAACAAGAAATTCTTCTAGACTATTCATATACTAGATCTGTGATTACAAAGTCAACATTGGTTTTATCAAATTATTTGTTAAATTAAGCAATAATTTTGAATCTGGCTAAACTGCTAAGCACTTGAATATAGTTAAGTAGGTCTAATTTTTCAATCATCATTTATATGGCAGAGCAATATTTAGATTATACTCTTATCAAGACGTAAAAACTTATAAGACATAAAAATGATTGAATATAAAAAAAATACTAAAACAGTTTTTACTATGCCCCTAATTTGTATCAAAAATAATGTTTGAAAAATTAGTCATGAAGTATCACTAGACATCATACAGAGCAATTGTACAAAGCAAAAGTAATGAATTACTAATATTACCCAACATTGCACGTCCAGTTACTAAGTAGCGATGGAATAGGAAATTTAAAATTAATACGACTAGGGAACACACAGCAGAAAAGAAATAGATTATATCAATATTACTGAGCATAACTGCTTAAGTTCGGTAGATTTCACAAAAAAAAAACTTTGAAAAATTAACACCGAATTACGGAAGCCTACTAAATGCAATTCCACTGACCATTCATGTCGTTTTTGCATCTTGAACTCCAACTTTAGCTCCCAGTTTTACTCAGTATTCAAGTTCATATTCAAAGTAAGAATTGAAAGAAACAGGTTTACAAAAAAAATAACTCACTGAAACTTGGTTTAATGAGAATTTGCAATTATAAATCTTAATTTTTACTAAGTACACTTTTTTAAACAATCAGAGTTTCTAAGATAATGTAAGAAATATGAAATAGAAAAATATCTTTAACACAATTATTACTTATAGAATTAATAACTTTTACCACCTGCCACAAAGTATTTACGAAAACATTTATCCACATACCAGAACTTATTCCCATAGCTTGTTTGTCAACCGCTGGGTTCGAACTGGACTTCATTACAGGATGTACTTGAATGCTCTGACCCGTATGAGGGGTGCTTAAAGACTTGCTATGATTCGGCGTTAAGGTAGCTCGATGGTTGCCGAGGCTAGCTGTTAGGCTAGAATGCAGTCGGATTGAAGCCGATTCCTGACTTCTTTCCGACTGAGCGTCTTGGTTCTCGCTTGTTGATGAACCATCGTCTTCTTCGTCACTAGATGATGAGCTGTAAACAATTAAAAAAAAATGAATATAATCTCTTATTTAAAACCTTTTATTATCTTATTTTATAAAAAGACAACTCCGGCTTAGGACTATACATCCTGTGTCGCGGGGAACAAAACAAATATTCATGAAATGGATTTAAAGGACCTAGATTCAGAATAACAATTTTTGGATCACATAAACAGTTGTCCCGTGTATGGGATTCGAACCCACAAAACTTGGTGCAGTGCAACTAAAGCTTGCCCCGAAAAGGCGAAGTACGGCACAGGCGTGCGTCGCCTGCTCGCGACAAGCCTTAGTAAATAGAGTCTACCAGCAGACGGTGCCCGCTTCAGTGCGTTTGCCCGCTGGGAGGGGTCTGGATGTGTTAATTATAGCAGTTTTTGGATCTTCAATCAAAACAAGACCTTATCTTGAAAAACGTCTATTCATATGTACTTTGAAGGACCTAAATGAATTTAGGAGAGACTTATGTCCAGTAGTAGTAGACTAGCTGTTGACGTGATACGTACCTATCTAGTCTGATATTCTTACAGCTGTCATTTGGATCTGATATACTGATTCCTGGTTTCACCGAACTTGTGCTGTTCAACGAACTTGTGCTCCTGAAAAAAAAAATATATATGTATAATATTGTGTATTTTTCAATTTTCTTTTTTTCAAATGCCTCGTTGGTTTAGTGGTTAGCGTAAGCGACTGCAGATAAGAGGTCTGGGGTCGGACTGCTATTGAGGTTTTCTTACTAGGAAATCCTAATAGTAGCCCCAAATACAGATGGTGGCGGAGTTTACCTCGGAGAGCACGTTATACCGTCGGTCCCGGTTGTTATGAAGATCGATGGCAATTTTTATTGGGAAGTCAGTGCTCTCAAATATACTGAAAACTAGTTCAATCTTCGAATTTAGATCATCGGTGTGAAACAGCGCCTGCGCTGTATTTCGCCGAGTGAGTGTGGACACCGGAGACCCATAATCGAACCCTTCCCCTCATCCCCCTCCCCATCCGCCAAGGCCGGCAACGCACTTGTGACGCCTCTGGTGTTACGGGTGTCTATGGGCGGTGGTAATCGCTTACCATCAGGCGATAAGTCTGCTCGTTTTCCCCCTAATCCATAAAAAAAACTCTCAGGGTTGCGGAGATCAGATACCAGTCGCTCCGTGGAAAAGCTAATATACAAATAAAACCGGTTGAACTAGTAGCCTACCCCAAACAATCTTGGGAATCATAAGGGTTAGGAAGATGATGACGATGATAGTCTTTTATTTGTTAATTCCTAGTAGTTTCAAAGAAAGGAAATGTAAAATTTAATTATATTTTCATATGATATTTCATACTTAATGCGTAAATGACTTACTATGTTACTAACTTTTCTAAAGCTCCACACGCGTGTTATTCGGTAAAGAGTAACTGATCTCCTTTCTCAAGAATAAAAATATCTTGATGACAAATTTTATTTTATATTATTTAGCAGTAAAAGTGTAAAGACAGACAGAGTTACTTGATTTTATAAAATTAATAAATCCAAAAATCAAAGGTGTAATTGACTCTAACATTAATGAAATAAATGAATTGTGAATAGTGTGGTAGGTAGGTAGGTATATAAGAATAAAAAGATACAAATGATGCACAAAAAATATAAATTATTCAAAGATTCTAAAAACTGTATCAAAGTACAACTTGCTCTGTGATTACTTACGGTATATCCAGTGTTTGCTGTCTCGTAAGCGCAGGCGCAGGTGGGACGCACGCAACGCATAATATGCGTGCGTTACACACACCGTTGCATGATGTCACCTGGGGCTTAGGTGACAACGTTAGCACGCAGACTTGACCTACGTATCCGTCACTGTTGCACACCTGGTAAAGATTGAAGAATTAGACATGTTTTCTAGATACTCTAGTACGTCTATACTATATATATAAATATATTTTTGAAAAGGAAAATTTGAGATGTTTTTGAAACGGACCTAGTTAAATTTCAGTCAATGTACAGCTAAAACATATTCTAAAAATGTGCTTTTGCCCTTGTACCTATATATCCTGATCAATGTCCTACAACCAACTGAACCAGGCTATCTTAAGCCAAGTAATTCAGTTAGAAAGAGGGGTGTAGGTACTTTTACTAACTAAGTAAAGGTACCTAAACAACTAGCCAACTAGGCTTTTTCAATAGCCGCCGACAGATATTATTAAACTGAATAAAACCATCGTATACAGTTGCTTGAATAATGATGAACATCCAAAAGTCACTTTTTAACCAACAGCGAAAGAAGGAGGGTTATGTTTTTCAAGTGTATGTATGAATATTTCTTTGGCACGCCATAGAGCCTAAACGGCTTGTCGTATTTTTACGTGAGTGGTGTCAATAGTTTCGTCTTAGTCGTGAGAGTGACACTGGGTACATCAATATTGAAAAAAATTAAAAATAAAGGAAAAAAGTCTTTTCGGTTCTTGAATGAATAAGATATGGACACAGTCGGGTTTTTCGGTTGTCGGTCGATCGGTAATTCATTACTTGTTGAAGAGAAGAATCCTAATTCTTATCAAAATGACGCTTTGTGGTCTAAACAACTCTCTACTGTATGGTAGCAAGAAGTATTAGTAGAATTAGCTATTTACTTTAGTGATTTTGTAAAGTGTTGTTCTTCTGTATTGTTGTTCCTTATATTACATTATTTTTAAAAAAAAGTTAGTTTAAAAAAATAAAACTCATTTTAAAATGATATTTACCCAGACATCAGGTGATTGTCCCTTCGGCGGTAAGGTTGGAGCAGCACATGTGAACTGGAGTCCCGCCCGAGTCTTGCGGATAGGTACTGGTGATAAAAACTCTGGCGCCGGTCGCTCTTGACCGTATACACCTGAAATTAAACGCGTAACAAAGTTTAGTCTTTATTTCAGGTATACAGCAAATAGAAAACTTTATCAAAGGTTTTCAATTAAATTTAGGCATAAACAGTCCAACAAAATGTCTTTCAGAACTACAATCTTCTGTATATTAATCTGTGTGTGTATGTATACATATATATATTTCAGTGTGTATATGTATATGTAAGGGTGTATAACATTTGTACATGGATCTCTACAGTTTATTTTGTATGTTTTATGTATTACCTGTGTGTAAGCTACCCTAAATTTTGAAACACTTATATTCGTGTTATGGTTGGTAGGAAGAAATCGCTGTGAGCGATAAAACCGGCAATAGTTAAGCATAGTTTGTGACTGATTCTATTGTACTATTTTATTTTGTATATACAATAAAGATAAATAAATAAAAAAAATTAATCTAGTCGGCCACATTTTCAGTCTCTACTCCTTCTTTATCCTCAGCATACCTTCTATTCAATCTCTACAATGACAAATCGATTTAAGCGTAGCAGAGTCACGCTTCGGCATGAATGGGCCGGCTCGACCGGAGTGATACCACGGCCTCACAGAAAACCGGTGTGAAACAACGCTTGCGCTATGTTTCATCCAGTGAGTGTTGATACCGGAGGCCCATACCCCAATCCTCCCGTATCCCCCTCCCCATCTCCCAAAGGCCGGTAACGCACTTGTGACACCTCTGGTGTTACGGGTGTCCATGGGCGGCGGTAATCGCTTACCATCAGGCGATACGTCTGCTCATTTGCCCCTTATACCATATAAAAAAAAGATATTAAGATTAACATCCTTAATAAACCATCTTCAATTTCCAAAGCTTCTCTTTAATTCTTATTCAACAGTACTTTTTGAATTTAAGTTGTCCTTATGACCCTAATTGTTAAATTGTAATTTATAGGTATAATTCACTAAAACCTCCATCCTTTGCGCTTCTCCATAGACACGGGTGTCTATGGAGAAGCGTGTATGTAGCAGTAGTCTATTAGTCCAAGGTACTTACATAATTTTTGTTTGGTCTCATTTATCAGTTCCTCCCAACTGCTCCTCTTATCCGCTTTTGGATAAATTATCGTTAAATTCTCCGTACCGTTTCTGAAAACATCGAACAATAAAAAGTGTTTTGCAACTTTGCCATTATAAATTATGCAAAAATAGTGATGTGAACGATTAATATCTATGTTATTACCGTTTAATAATACATAAAAATAGCTATTTGATACTTCGTATCTCATACTTTGATAATTATTTGTTATAATATATTCATAAAGTTATAAGGTCATGCTATTTGGCAGCTTTTGAGGTTATTATAACCTCTGAAAATCAAGGTTTGTAATTTAATAAACAAAAAAACGTCAAAGTGAATGACAGCCCCATTGGTTTAGCGGTTGACGTACGCGACTGTCAATCAAGAGGTTTTGGGTTCGAATCCCGGGTCGCGCCAAAAAGTGTGATTGTGTCTTTCTGATTATAGAAATACTTAATAACACTTTGGAGTCTGGAGGTACTGAGCGGACGCAGCGCAGCGCTTTACGGAGCACGTAAAGCTGTCGGTCGTGCGCCTGATCTCTCTCCGGTCGTGTTGGGTAACCGTCTCATCGGATTATGAGGGAGAAGGAATAGAGAGTGCACCTGTGTTTGCGCACACACACTTGTGTTTGTGCACATATTAGTGCACTATAATATCTCCTGCGCAGTTGGCTGGTCTCCGTTGAGACTTGCCGACGTTGCCGAAATCGGCTAGGAGAACATCAAACAACAATTGTTGGGTGTGCTATCATCGAAAATAAAAGTTTGACAATGAGTTGGCCGCCTGATGAAAGTTTGACGTTTTGTTATAACATACTATTCACGGTAAAGCCATGCTTGAACATCAATAATTGGGTCGGCTGTAGATACCATGACCTTACAGAAGATTGATGTTTAGCAAAGGGTCAGTCACAAGTGTAACCTATGACTCTTGTCCTTAGGCGTAGTTTGTGACTTGCCATCAGGTTAACCGTCAACTGATTTGTTAATTATACCATACAAAATATCCATTTGTCTAGTCTTTATAATTCTTAACATTATTTGGGATCGGTTACTAGTGTAACTGATTTACCTTAAAATCCGTTTTTCCAGGAAGCAACTATCATCGGTCCTCTGTAACCCCAAGAGAGAACTAGATTCGAAGATCGAACTAATTGTCAGTATATTTGATGGCACAGGCTTCCCAATAATAATTGGCATATATGTTCATGACAACCAGAACCAACGACTTAATGTGTCACGGCATCGTGCCGTATACAAAATAGTTGGCTTAAAACTCAGCTCATATATAAAATTCCCGTATCGGGGTGTTTGTTACCAAACTAATTCGAAACGGCTGTACCGATTTTTATAAATTTTTTGTGTTCATATCGGGTATGTTTGAGAATCGGCCAACATCTATATGATAAGATAAGGGTGACCCACCTTAATTTTATTTAGCAGAATATTTATATAGGTACTATCTGTTGCCCGCGTCTCCGCCCGCGTATATGTTGGTTTTCGCGGCAAATAGTAGCCTATGTGATATTCTACTGTAAAAGCTATATTACTGTAAAGTTTCATTAAAATCCATTCCATCCATCCATAGTTACATTCTTTTGCGTTCACAATATTAATTTTATAGGATGGTAAAACAACGCTGACCCAGCTAGTTCTAAGTACATAAAACTTATACTTACGAAGTATTCAAACTAACTTCCATGTAACACAATTGCAAATCACTATTTTGTCTTTCAGATAGTTGTTTATTCAGCGTATGTAACATTTCTCTAACAATTTCTTCTAATTGCAAATGTGGCGTGTGTAGTGCAGCCATGTTCTCCGATATTTGTGTCAACGTATTCATGTCCTCGGTCAATGTTTCTACTTCGTGCATTATCCGCCTTAAATTCTCGTCCTTAGCTGTAATACGAGGAAAAAATAAGAATTAGGGTCCGATGCTTAAACTGCCGAAGTAATGACAGGTCGATAGCTATACAATCTAAAGAGGATGAGTCACAAGTTTGCAAATAATAATGTGGTTGACTGGAAGAGATCGCCGTGAGCGATAAGACCACCTATTCTATCAGTTGCATATTTGTGGCTCATCCTCTGTTTTAACTTTGTAATTTTGCATTTAGACAATAAAGATATATATAAAAAAAATAAGGAGGATACACGGAAAGATATAAAACTATTGAACCGCTCTGTTGGTACGTCTATGTTAATCACCCGTTTATTAAAAAAAACATAAATAGTGATTTTTAAAACCCGACGCAAAAGTGGTAATAACACCGTTCTTGTCTGGGTGTGAATGTCCGTGTATGTGTTTGCATCTGTCTGTGGCATCGTAGCTCTAACGGATGAATCGATTTCCATGCGATTTTTTTCATTTAAAAGCCAGTTTGCGGTTGTTCTTAGCTATGTTTGGTTAATATCGATTCAGCTGTGTAAGAAAATCAGCTCTTTTCCAAAATAATGTAGGACATTTTTGGCGAAGTTGGTTTTTAAAATTTTTGATTTCAGCTTGAACTTTCCCAAATCTTTAGAAGTATTTTTGTTTTCTTAAAAAAAACTATAAATATGTTGAAAACAATATATTAATTAATTCGAAAAGAATAGTATTCGTGTCTGACTTAATTTTTTTCTCAACTTTAATATGACGTAATTATTATAATTAAGACAATAATTCAATAAGTATACATATAATTATTTTCACGGGAGTTAACGCGATAACTAACTTAAAGGTACACTGGTACACAAGTGATTAGTCAGCCTGTGTACCACTGTCAGTGTAACCTGGTCGAAACGCCTTTCAAAATAATCAGAGGTGTATAATACCATTATATAAGTGATCGCGTTAATTCCGGTGAAAATAATTATTACATCATGAAATACGAAAGTTTTAAAGTTAGTAATTCAATAACCATTTTTCTAGTATTTTAGTTCTACTTGTTCCCTTTTACAAGCGACTACATATAGCTATATTTTTAGGTAGGCTCACCAGAAGCTTTATATGGTAAACAAATTCGCGCGCAACACTCTACGGCCAATAGAAGACGCAAACAAGGTTGCAGGGGTCAACTAGTCTATGTAATATATAAAATACCCTTGTTGTAACTATTCAATTTTCAATTTTCAATTAAAAATGTAGTTCCTATTATTTTACTCCTGTCATATTAAATTAAAACATTAAGAACGGAGTTAGCCATCGTGGTTTTATATCACACTGTTTCTGAACAATAAAATCTCTTACTGTCACAAACTTTTTAAAGATTGCGCCGTAGCACGTCTCAAAAGACCTCTTAAAAGTTTTATTTTCTTTGAAAATTGTTTTGTGCTTGGGGTTTTCTAGAAAATGATTAATGGCGCTACGGCAATCTTATTACTTTGCATTACTTGAACCTTTTATTCGGAAATACATTTTTGAATATACGAGTATTTAATTTTAATATTGTAAATGTTTTTGATCGCTTGAGTAGGGTATCCATTTTCAGCCATAGTGAACTTTCGCCAGTTTCGTGAGGTTTTGTGTTACGTGGATGATTGAGGTTTCAAAAGATACAAGAGGGGGGAAATTTAGAGTCTAAAATATTTTACGAGAAATGCAAAAATGACGAATTCTGGGACTTTTTTCGGTGACTTTTCTTTTTGGATCGACTATCGTTATCGGAAAAATAAATACTCGGAGTATTGAGTTAGGCTTCATTTTGAAAGAAACGATACCTTTCTATCTATTAGGATCAAGACAGAAAGGTTTTGTACAACCTATTTTGTAGTTTGTATGTTTTTATTTAGGTTCTATTTTTATGTAATTTCTTTTGTCAACAAGAAGCTGAGGAACTAAAATGATTTAAATAAATAAAAAAATCATGGCTAAATACTAAAATTATTCAAATAAAACTTTATTTTTCTAATTGACTGTCGTCTACCAATTATATTAAAGTTTCAAAGAACAAAAAAACCACAGATCTCGAGATCACAAAAGTTGAACAATATTAGGCTTACTGAATATTGTTAGACTTGAAAGATGATTATTATATGTGCTCAGTAATCTGAGTTGAGTAGGATAACTTCTACATGCGTATCAGTGGCCGTGAAAGGTACGAGAAGTTTGTATTTACAGCAGAATATATTGAACAAAAACTTGATGAGAATCTATTTCTGCCAACTTCAAGAGTAGATAGACGTTTACGGAAGTATTATGATTATGACGATTTTGATAATATAATCCATAAAAGTTACTACGGAACAGCCAAATGTGTGATTATTCACTTCGGAGCTAATACTGGGTAGTAATGTTTATGGCTATCCAACATAAAGGTAGAGAACTGATGAGGTGATCCCATGGTTGGTTTCAGAATGTATATATTAATTATTTATGTTGCTGTTAATTATTTATGTGCTTATGTTTTATATTCTAGTTCGTATGCTGGATGCATAATTTTTTTTAACCAGAAAAACCCATTACTGGTTTCTATTCTATCTTATACGACCACAAAGAATACAACTAGCCCATTTTAACTGCCCCTGTGGCGCAGTGGTAGCGTATGCGACTGCTGTGCTTGAGGTCTCTGATTCGATTCCCGGATCGTACCAAATGTTTGTATGATCTGCAAATATTTGTTTCGGAGTTTGGGTGTTTCCTATATAAAGCTATTGTGTATTTATATTAGTTGTCAAGTACCCTTAACGCAAACTCTGCTAAGATTGGGACTAGATGGCGTTGTGTGTAAGATGTCCGATTTTTTTTTAATGAAGCTAATAATGCATCAAAATTGAAATTAGTTTTTCTCTTTCTTGATATTAGTAACCATTGGTGGTGCGTACATGGAGTTTATAATATTAGTCTTTGAAATAAATACAAACGATATTTTATATATTTCATATATGATAGAACTTCAGACTCAAACAGGATATCCTGAATTTATATGAGAACGATAAAATTTAGTCTAATCTCATGGTCAAATTTTATTTTCTTCAAAAAATATGTTTATTGCCTTAAGCACAATAAGGAAAATCTAAGATCTAAAGAATGTAATAAATTATGTAGAAAATCAACCAACGCTTAAATTTAAAACCTAAGCATTTATTATATGATGTGGACCACTAAGATACCTCGGACATATATTTATTTCGGACTTAGGAGATATTTGAAAGAAAAATTACAAACTTGTAACTAGCCAGCAAATTTTTGTTGTGTTTACTTGAGAGCGTCAATTTCTAAATGATTCTCTGCTTTTTATATACAAATAGATTTTAAAACAAATTATATTTTCGACGTTTTGAAGATAATGTTAAAAGGGAGGAAAGATTTATAATGTGATTTTATTACCTTCTTACGTAACTAAAGCTGATTTGTTTCAGATACGATATTAAACAGTTTCAATTACTCAGATGCAGAAAAAGTAGTGTTCTATCCATTAAAGTAATTACAGGTTACGACTATAATTTACGTTATATAGCTATTAAAGCCTAATATGTGAATTGGTCAAATTTAGCGGTGTATATAAACAAGAGAACGAAATAAATATCAATAAATTTCCTATAAGAACAGTTTCTTGACTTTCCTTGAGTTGTTTCCAATAGCAACCTTTGTGTAAGTCACTTTCGTTTTATTCTTTTGATACCTTTTATTTA
The DNA here is from genome assembly GCA_003709505.1 of Hyphantria cunea. Lineage (NCBI taxonomy): Eukaryota > Metazoa > Arthropoda > Insecta > Lepidoptera > Erebidae > Hyphantria > Hyphantria cunea. Next base: position 1,198,560 of record PKRV01000098.1, on the reverse strand, counting down.
AATTAACTGTGTATTTATTCCTACATCAAGTTTCGACTGGCTTTGTGTTCTTTGTTGGGTATTTCTCTCTATGCACTTATTATTTTATATTTTTTAGTTGTAGGGTTTAGATTTACGTGTAGAAATATTGCAAAATGCATAATATAATAGTTTTAACTCCTGTACTCATTTGATAGTTGCAATAATGCCGTCTACCTATTTTTATTTTAGTCCCATAATACAAGAATGGCGGTAGATGTGGGTATTTTTCTTCAACCTTTTTGAATCCTTTATCAACCTCTAGTTTTCGCTTTTATCACAATCGCCGCAAATATATAAGATATTTATTTTCAGTATTTCATCGAATTAAAAATTACCTTTAACAATTTCGAGATCGGCCAGCGATATTCTCATGAGTAATTTGTACTTGTTTCCTTCCATCTGACTTGCTATGTTACTTTGGTATGTTCTGAAATAAATCAAAATATAAATATACGTAACGTAATACGCAAATCCATTGGCCCACATCTTAATGAGCTTTGGGGAATTTACAAACACTTCAGTGATTTCTAATGGGAAAGTAGGAAAATAAGTAAAACATATCTATTAATTGCATTATTTTTTAAATGTATGGGCCTGCCAAAGTGTCTCAAGTCTGCCTGACGGTAAGCATGAGCAGAATCCTAAAGTGGCGGTCATCATACTTATTACGAATGCAGATAATGCAGTATGGCAGCCTAGTGATGCTTCTACATCTTTGGGCCTCCGGTTTCCCACTCACCAACACGACAGCACGGACGCTGTCATTTTACGTTGATCTTCTGTGCTAGGGTAGTACCGCCCCGGTCGAGCCGGTCTGTTCGTGCTGAAACCAGCGTGGCTCTACTACCTATTTTCATTATAATACCATTAAAAAATTCGATATTACTGCAAAGAATGTCATTTTAAAGATGAAAATAAAAAAAAATGCGTATTATATATCACAATAAGTTATACTTACGGAATAGGTTTCTTTATCGTTCCAGTTCTTCTTTTAACACTAGTTATCAGTAGCGTATCACTAAATAGGAACAGAGCTCTATCTTTGATAGTCCCTTGTGCCGACGGCATCGTCACCATTTCATGTCTTAAGAACAAACGATCTGTCGTAACCAGGTTAGATAGACCCTCGATCATTTGTTCCAGCTCTCTCAAGGTTTGCTGTTGTTGTTCAAACTCTAGACTTTCTCTTTCTGTACAATTAATAAGTTCTAGCAATTCGTGGATTTCTTTTTGAGCTTCTAGAAGAAGTTTGTGGTCTGGATGTGATTGGTCTGTAAGGAAAAATTACATTAATATTTTCTTAGGTTAGGTTTTTTAAACATAACCAATATTAAGTTCTCATTTACCTGTATGCTTGATTAACCTCTGTATCAGCAGCTTATAATATGGGAACTTCTGTACTGGTTTTATGAGCAAATTATCCAGCGATAGCTTCCCTTTATGATCTCTCGCCATAGCGTCTAGAAACTTGGCAAAAGAAGGCCTTGACGATGCCGCTGTTTTTATGGTTTCCTTCGCTTTTTTTAAGTTGTTTATAAAGGACATGTAGGTGTCCATTACGGTGGGTTTTGTGAACTAGAAGGAATAAGAAACTCATCAAGGTAAATTTTATCAATATACATAAACTTAGATATCATTACAATACTGTTTTATTATTAGAATTTAACTGCTCTTTGAAGAGAAAAATGCATTAAACCAGAAATGTATACCATATATAAGTAGTTATATCTCATAAAAGCATGAGAATCCTTTATTGTTACTTGGTTAAATGACGTTTATGATCCTAAAATAAATACAAACTGTCTGTTAATACTGACAATAAAAAAAAAATGACAAGAAAACCAATACCATAACAACTAAGAAATCAAGATTTATTTGTTAACAGTTCTAACCTTAGAGGTTACAATCCATTCGTTAACTAAACATGATAAAGACTAACGGCTTCCTTCATCTTCATCAATCATGACAAAACTGTCAGACGCAAGTTTGCGCATAAAATATTAAAGCTTATTGGCATAGAAAATATAATACTGTTTTTAGATTACATTTTATAGAAAAAAATATTTGCCATGCATAGATTACTTTGCCGATTTACATGTGTAAATTGGATAACTACTACGTAATGGTTCAAATCAACAGTTATTACTTGAATAAAGTATGTTTTAAAATAATTTATAAAAAGTATATTACTTACTACATCTAAAAATACATCGCCAACTTTTTGTTGTAGGTCCCATTGTTCAAGTCTTCTTCTTAACTGCTCCAAGAATACTTGATGCACGTTCAGAATTCCGGGTACTTGGTAAAAGATTTCATCTACTAGAAAGGCGTCCAGAAGACCCGCATTCTCCGGGCTTTTAAGTGGTTGAAGGTATTTCTGTAGAAAAACTTAATCGATTAGGAATTAAAATTATCACATTTTTTATACTTTTCACAGTTTTACAGAATATAAAGTTACATATTTTATAGCGCATATATCATAATAGTGTATTCGAGGCAAAAGATATTTAATTAACTTCCGAAAATTCTATCAATGTAATAAGGTAAATTATAATTTTTATACATGTCAAATGCAGAAAAGACGAAAATGGCAAAGACTATTTTCTTGGTGTGTGTAAAATATAAATAAGATAAGAAAATATTTTATTATAATAATTGAAGCAATGTTTTCTAGAAGTAATGTGGAACAGAAATATGTAAGACATTCACTATGAACTCCAAAACTATACTATATACTGTATATATAACCATAAACTATACAACCGTTTTTTTTTTAATGTATTCTTTTCTGGCTTGCTTATCATAGGATAATTAACATCAGGCTTTGATGAATATTAGTCGAACAGGATCTAAAAGACACAGACTAAGTTAATGCAACTTAGATAAGCCAGTATTATTATAAAATGTTTGGTGTAATTTTTTTTTTAAACTTTTGAATATGTTGTTAACTTGTGAAGCGAACTCAAACATGTATGTAGATATAGGATTACATGTTTAGATTTTTCGAGGTACTACTTCTACAAATTAAAACTATGTGTAATCAATAATTATCAGCTCTTTTTTTATATGAATAGGGAATGAACGAGATGGACACCCGCAAAACCAGATGGGTCACAGGTGCGTTGCCGACCTTTGAGGGATGGGGAGTAGGGGGTGGGAGCGGTTAGGGGATTGAGCCTCCGATATCCTCGCTCACTCGGTGAAACCCAGCGCAAGCGCTGTTATGCACCAATTTTCTGTAAGCCCATGGTGTTACTTCGAACGAGCCGGCCCGTGCGTGTTGAAACTTTGCCCGCCCATTTAATCAGCTGTTTATATTTTATATTCTTTGTGCTCTGCACAATATAACACACCTTATTTAGCAAAGTTGATTCCCAGAAACATAAAAATGTACTACATCCGCAATTGGAGTCATGAACTTTTATTACCAATGTTCCATAAAACTGCATGATATTAAGGTATTACACAACAGTTATTAGAGGTCCTATTAAATAAAATTCATAAACAGAAATATTACTATAAACAAACCCGAAAAATATATTCCTCCATTTTATGAATTTTAAAACCATAATGAAACCTTACGGTAAGTAGATCCTACGAGGTCATAAACATTTCTGGGTCACAAAAAGTATGTCCCATAAAATTGTTAGCACAGTTCTTATTAGGATTAAGTAACAAAGTTTATTGACAAACGGGGGATTTCTCTCATATGGTTTTACAAGTGTGAAAGCTTAGTTACCCTAATCAAACATATATTCAAGAAGATGCGAAAGGATTGTTAAAAATGGAAAATCGTTTGACTATGTCCTTCAAACCGCTGATGTTAAATAAACCCAAATATAAGTAAATGTTATGATATTTTTACAGATTTTCAGCTGTTTATTGGGTTTACTGTTTACTACTAACAAATTCTACAATATTAATAAAAATCACCATTTTTTTATCACTGTTTTAGATCAATATCCGACCTTTGCTCCTAGAACAATTATTAACTCTATAAGCGTAAGATGACGTTTGAAGTAGATTTTTATTGCTTACTGACGTATTCAAATAGGTGTTCATATTAATCCTATGGTAACTGATAGTTTTTGGTCTATTAAACTGCGAAAGTCATTAAAGTAATAATCAATTTTAGAAATCTTTTTAGAAATCTTGAACGCGAAATAAATTGAAGGCTGAAGTTCAACAAAAGAGATTTCATATTTTGAAAACTAAAATGCATTTTTAACTATCACTAGCTTATCCGGCGCAATGCTACCCAAGCTGCGGGGCGAAGCCAGCCTAAAAAACGTAGCAGAAGTTACTTCTCATACCTACGTATACATATAGGGAACAATTGTAAAATTGAAATTACAAACAGACACTTCAATTTTACATATTGGTATGGATATTCCTCTATTGTTTTTTAAATTAAATAATGAACGTGCCGAGTCTCCCCTGGAAACCATATGCCACACCCTTAAACAATCTTGGAGTAGATACTAAACTGACCTAGAAAATAATAAAAATCGCCAGTCGACACATTACAATGAGGCTCTGTTAAATCTGTCCTTCGCCAGGCAAGGTTGAGAGGTAAGAGGAGGGGGGTGGGGGGGACGGTGACAATAAATAGCCCGGCCCACATGGTGGAAAGGTAACACGGAAAATTTGGTCGGAAAATCTACTGCGGCGTAGGGCTGGCCAATTACACGTAATGATTTTGGGTAAAAATGCTATGTACCATTTAACCCTTTGTTAAAAAATATTGTTTACATAGAGATAATATCGCAGAAGGGATTATGAGGGATGATTTTTTAATGTTATGTCTGAACAAGCGTGTTGAATGTAAGCAAACTTATTTTAGTTAATGTTTTAAAACAGACGAATGTATATTTTTGCGTTTATTTTAAACAATTTTTTTAATTTATGAATAAATTAATTTATAAAAAATACAATGGAACATAGAACATCCTCCATTTTGAATTAAATTCAGAAGTAGATAATTTCATCCCCTATTTAACCCCTTAGGGGTGGCATTTACAAAATCACTTTCACGGTCTTCTGCCTTCCGCATCCAGTCAACGTACCCAATATTTTTGAAGCCTGTGTTTTATATAACTGCCTCGGTGGCATAGTGGAAGCGTTTGCGACTGCTGTTCTACAGATCTCGGGTTCGATTCCCGGGCAGACCAAATGTTTGTATGATCTGCAAATATTTGTATCGGAGTATGGATGTCTTTTACGAATAATATGTACGTATTTACAAAAAAAAGTATATATGTGTTTATATAAGTTGTCTAGCACCCATATTACAAGCTCTGCTTAGCTGTGTACTCAGATGCGTTTTCGATGTCCAAAATATTTATTACTAGTTTATACTCGCGGCTTCGCCCACGCATATGTCGGTTATCGCGGCAAATAGTAGCCTATGTGTTATTCTGATGTATCAGCTATATTACTGTAAAGTGTCGTCCAAATCCGTTGAGTAGTTTTTACGTGAAAGAGTAACAAACATCCATCCATACAAACTTTCGCGTTTATAATATTAGTAGGATATATTATAGTGATATTGATTTATCAAACACTACACTACATTGTTCCACGATAAGGGCCAAAAGTACTGTGGTGGTTGCCATCTTTGGCATTCTTATTTATTGCGATCGTCTACATTATATCTCATTTAATCTAAGTTTTTGCATACTTATTAGTGATAAAATATTTAATTGGATGCTTCCTGCGTTAATTTGACATTTTTAGTTTTTCTGGTTGCAGATTTCCCATTCAAAATTATTTATGAGTGTCTGTGTGTGTGTTTATAACTTTCACTACAAACCTGCGCTCACCGACAACACTCTTAACCGTCGCTTACATTCAATATAGTATACTTTTAATATAGAGAATTACTCTTAATATTTAGTTTTCACAAGAGTCGTAAAAAAATATGAACATAATTCAAAACTTCACTGAAACTCACTGCCATACGATTAATCGTCTTTTCATCAACACATTAACTTTTGACAAAGAATTCAATGACAACTAAAAGACTGATTATCGTCTGTGACAGCCCTGAACTTTCTTTGAGTCCATAAATATAACGAATTTGTCACTCCGCGGTCCATTTCGACGAGATTAACCGAATTATTATAATAATTTTACGACTTAAGATTAATTTCCATGCGAATTTTAGTGTTAAAGGAAGGTGTTGTGGAGGAATTGACGCAGAATTAGCCATTTGAGATATTTTAACTACCTTCATATGATGTCTGGTGCGATGGAATTTATAAATTTGAAAACAAAACTTCATTGCTGGAACTATTTATATGATCTTTTGATGTTCCCATTTTAGACCTTTTAGTTGTAAAGGAGTTATGTTTTGGCACATTTATGTGGTAAGGAAAATCGCTGTTCTTTAAACAAATTTTTCGTTGTTTTCTTCCGACTGAGCGAAGTGATTTCTCATCGCTAAATTATGGGTAATCTTCATCATTCATAAAAGAAATATGTTTCTGATTATATCATTAAAAGATATTAGAGTTAATTTATACATGTAAAAGCACCCGTAACTTATAAGCATGTAATGAATGTCTGAACAATATGTCAAGAGATGCGTGCTGGATGTCGGGATAATGGCAAATGATACCCACAGTACTTACCGCCCCAGATGTTTTTTGTAAGCTATTTACCATTATGTTACGTACATTGTACCAAAGACAACATTCCCAGAGGACATGATGAGCCGACTGTTCACAGCTAGCATCAGGTGTTGAGCATTGACACAATGGTGAATCGACTAATTTAAATGAATGTATTATTTATTTAAATGCTATTAAAATTACCGTGGCCTGTAAAAAATTGAGCAACACGGTAATCCACCTCGAGTCATATCCTCGACAACCATTCTCCAACAGATGGAAAGAAGTGGTAGAGGTGGCGCCCTTAAGATGATTCACTGATTGACTGCCTCGGTGGCCCAGCGGTAGCGTATGCGACTGCTGTTCCTGAGGTCTCGGGTTCGATTCCAGAGTCGGATCAAATGTTTGTATGATCTGCAAATATTTGTTTCGGAGTTTGGGTGTTTTCTATGTATGATACGTATGTGTTTACAAAAAAAAAGTATATAAGTATTATATCAGTTGTCTAGTACCCATAATACAAGCTCTGCTTAGTTTGGGACTAGATGGCAATGTGTGTTAGATGTCGGCAATATTTATTTATTTCTTTATCATCAAATCGTTGCCATTTATACACAAGGTCCTTATAGACTCTGCACTGCTGTTGACACAAACTTATCATTTTGCCGCGGTCTTGTACGCCTATGATTGCTTTCTTTTCTGAATCTTTTTATAATCATACTTGATATTTAATGATAACTCTAAAGCTTTTAGTTTGGAATGCTTTTATGATTTACAAACTACTACGAGTGTGTCAGTGACAATAAACGAAGAAACTTACCTTGACTAATATCTCCAGTGCCTCCACGTAGGATTTCTCTGTCTCGTATAGTTCCACCACCACATGAGTTCGTGTGTCCTGTTATAAATAGAAATAAACATTATTTTAAATTACTTAGTAATTGACTGCCTCGGTACTTAGTAATTGAATGAGGTCTCGGGTTCGAATCCTGGGTTGGACTAAATGTTTGTATGATCTGCAAATATTTGTTTCGGAGTTTGGGTGTTTTCTATGTATAATATGTATGTATTTACAAAAAAAAGCGTAGTCTAGTACCCATAGTACAAGCTCTGCTTAGTTTGGGACTAGATGGCGTTGTGTGTTAAAATGTCCGAAAATATTTATTAATTTATTTATTATTACTTACTTAGGTAGCAAAGGATTTTGACACCTAACTGTACTTCACACTCTAGTTTTTGTTTTTATGAAACAATGAGCAGAATTTATAAGTAGTGGTCACAATATACATTGCGAATGCAGCAAGTGAAATGCTTCCGCATGATTGGATTAAATAAAATGAAAAATATAAAATAATTAAATCGTGGTTAAAGTCGATCCGGCACATATTTGATAAAGCATGGTTCTTCCATAATGAATATTAAATCAATTCTCTATCTCCCGTAGTTCACTATTTAACACTGCTCAACTGTTTTGCTCTGGTTTTATTAAATAATTTTTCACAGGATTTCTGCTAGTGTAAATATCTATTACTGAAACCTATAACCCTTTCAAACGAAATATCAAAAGTGACAAGGAAAATGTATATGTTAGAACATTCCAAAATCTACTTCACTCAATACAAAACACGTAAACCCCTGAATCTAGGGAAAGTAAAATATCGAAAGAAAATTATTTAAATGAAGCCATACAATTTACATAAATATAGACCAAGGATACACAGGGGTATAGTCGCGCACCTAAGTGGTACAGTCGGCAGTATAAATATTCATAATAAGAGTCTGTTCGTGTTAGGTAGATGGTATGAATAAGTAACATCTTAGGTATGAAATTTTATGTGAATGTCAACATATCAAATAGGTATTTGGAGGAATAATGTTTGGTAATATTTTCACATTAGAGATGTTTTTACACGTAACAATGTTCGTTTCTGTGTGCCTTACGGGCTTTGGGGGTTTTGAATACCAATGAGAGTTGATGTAGGGAGAAATAACCCTGTGGATTTTATTACCTTTTGTTTTTTTAGGTTAATGGAAACTGTGTCCAAAGTATAAAATGCGTTACAATACGAAGTACACTCATTATTCTAAAATATCTATATATTAATACGTGAAGCAAAATTTTTGTACCCTTTTTTAAGGAGTATTAAATTTGGGACAGTTAAAGTTTATATGGAGGAAAAGTGCAGGAAACTAAACAAAAATAAATTATGGTCTAATTTCGACCGCTTAGTGACAACTACTTTCACTAGATGGCTCTGATTAGAGTACACAAAGATTTCATTTACTTTTCGCATTTCGAAATAAACTTTTTTCCTTTTTCAAAATTATTTTTTTAAGGCCTCAGTATGTCTTTTATAAACGCAAACCTTAAGAACATAAACTCTAACTCTAAATTGTGTTCGGAAACTTTGTTCCGAGGCCAAGTTACACTGGTTTTCATAAGTACGTTAAGCTACTTTTTAATTAGGAAAATTATACTGGACAAATTATTTACAAAAAGAGTTTTGAGTTACCGAGAAGTTTTGGAGTACTGTTTTTTTTTTAAAGTCCTTTCGCAATCTCATAAATCCACAAAAATATTATTGAAAGCTTAGGAAACATTCCTTAAGTTTTTCGTTGATTTTTCTCACACCATTTGTATTTTATGCGGTATTTTATAATAAGCATACTACCCAGAAAAGAGTTACTATTTCCAACGGATTTGCTTGAAGTTTCACTTTTTCTATTTTGCAAAAGGGGCAAAAGAGCAGACGTATCGCCTGATGGTAAGGATTACCGCCGCCCATGAACACCCGTAACACCAGAGGTGTCACAAGTGCGTTGCCGGCCTTTGGGGGATGGGGAAGGGAATTGGGGGAGGATTGGGGTATGGGCATCCGGTATCCTCACTCACTCGATGAAACACAGCGTAAGCGCTGTTTCACACCGGTTTTCTGTGAGGCTGTGGTATCACTCCGGTCGAGCCGACCCATTCGTGCCGAAGCGTGGCTCTCCCACAGTTTTTCCACGGTCACATGTATTATAGTCGCATAAATTAAGCTATTACGCAATATAATTTAAAGTTCTGAGACATCTTGTATTTTAAAATACGTATATTTTGAGAACTAAAACTTGAAACCCTCTACAAACATGTCTGGCCACCAACATGCAGGCCAAAATCTTTTTTAGAAGGAGAGGGTTATATCTAGCAGTGTTTTTTAAAGCTGTTGATACGATGTGAATCCCGATTTAATGCTACGCTTTTTAAGTAATAAAAGCGTGACCTTTTTTTCGAATATATCGCACTATGAAAGTAAAACCGTTACTAAACTAAATTTTTCATAAATCGAGTTACCAATGCCATCTAACTTAAATGCACGTAAACTGTAAGATAAACTAGTCTTTTTTAGGGTATACTTGTCGTATTTTACGACATCTAGCGGTAAATTAAGGCGTTACGATACCGAGTTATGGTGGGCTCAATTAATACAATATTGTGTCTAACCACTGTGTAACCAGTACATGATCGTTAAACAGTGACGATGGTAGCTTAAAACATACATATTATGCGAGAACAATATTTTTTTTATGATAAAGCTGGCAAACGAGCAGACGTATCACCTGATGGTAAGCGATTTTTTTTTTATGTTTAAGCTGCCAAAATGACTCTGCCCTGCCTGATGGAAAACATGAGCAGAATCCAAGAGTGGTGGTCACCATCCTCAATGCGAAAAAGAACAATGCAGCATGGTGACCCACACTATGGCGGCCTGGGGGGAAGGGGGATGGTGAGGGGTATAGGGGGCGTTGGATTGGGGTATGGGCCTCCGGTATCCTCACTCACTCGATGAAACACAGCGCAAGCGCTGTTTCACTCCGGTTTTCTGTGAGGCCGTGGTATCACTCCGGTCGAGCCGGCCCATTCATGCCGAAGCGTGGCTCTCCCACGGTCAAAATTACCGCCGCCCAACACCAGAGGCGTCACAAGTGCATTGCCGGCCTTTTAAGAAGTACGCTCTTTTGTTGAAGGGTTGAAGGTCGTGTTGGTCCGGGACTACCGCAGGCAACAGTTCATTCCACAGTTTTGTGTCATGCGAGGCATCAGCCATTACTTTCCCTAAATGGCGTCTTATGTTCTTCTATATCATTATTTACATATTAATTCACAATTTAACAATTCTAAATCAACTAAGAAGAATTTCAGAGCCGTCTTGTATTTACTGAAGGTATTTCCTACTTATTTGTAACTGATACAAATTTTATAATTGAGTAGATCTCTCAGCGAACCGCCCTAGCGTTACGTCACAGAAATCACAATGTCAATATTTAGTACAGTATCAAAGCATTACGGTTAGAACTACACTTAAGGGACATTTGTGTGTTAATTTAACACACACCTGAACGCGAATACAGTAGGCGTTTCAATCTTGGCGCAATCCTAAACAAATATAGATTCTGGCGTATTACGAAGTTGGGTCTACCTGTGGACTTTCGCAATGAATATCACATTTTTATCGGCGAACCTTTTCCCTAAAGGGGAAAAAATAATTTTAGGTAACAGGTAGAGAAACTTCTTGTTTGACTTAGCCATATTGTGTCTATATTGCGCTCTGTACGACCTATGTTCAAACCTTTTTAGAAAACCGTCTACATTTATAATACAATGGAATACAATCCATAGTTAATTGAAAAGGTAACCTAAGGTAACGCTGGAGATATTATAGTGCACAAGTGTGTTCGCAAACACAAGTACACTCTCTGTTCCCTCTCTCTCTTAATCCGATGGGACGGTAAACTGGGGGATCGATCGGGGAGAGATCGAGTGCAGAACCGACAGTTCTTTTTTTAATTATCATCATCAGCTTATCGCAGTCCACTATAATAATAATGCTGGATTTTTTAAATAATACTCCCATATTAGCAGCATATTCTGTGTCCCAATAGAAATGTATTTTCTCTTCGCAAACATATATCAAACTAGCTTCGCCATGAGGTTATTACGTCCGGTAGTAAAAAAGCGGCCATGTGCGAGTCGGACTCAGGAAGGAAGGGTTCCGTACCATTATCTATACATTTCAAGCATCTACCAGTTGCCGTTATCAATATCGAGCTAAACTGAGAAAGAAAATCATGTTTGTTTAATGGGAGCCCTCTTAAATATTAATTTTATTTTGTTTTTTAATATTTCTTTGTTATAGCGGCAACAGAAATATATCATCTCGGAAAATTTAAACTGTCTAACTATCATGGTTCATGAGATACAGCCTGGTGTCTGCCGGACGGACGGCGTAGTCTTAGTAATAGGGTCCCGATTTATCCTTAGTTAAGGAACCCTAAAACTTAAAGTAGCCTAAGATGCTTCTTATATTATCAACTATTAGCCACTGGGTTCTGTCAGAAAAGTTTTAAAATTATCGCTTTGATGTAAGTACCGTTTATCCTTCCATATGCATTTAGTGACAAGTTATTATTAGAAATAGCTAAAAAACACTTAAAGTTTATTTATTAACATTGATGAACATGAACACAAAGAACACCAAGATTCAGCACCACAACTTGTCTATTATACAATCAGGATCGAACTCACAACACAGTGTAATAGCGTGGTGACCGCTTAAACCTTCAAGGTAAGTCTGGGTTATAGGTTCAAGCGCGGAGGGAATTGAGTCAAATGTTTGTATGATTTTAATATATGTTTTACATAAACAAAAAAGAATATATGTATTTATATCAGATGTCTAATGCCCATGGCACAAGCTTTGCTTAGTTCGGAACTAGGTGGCGTTGTGTGTTAGATGTCTGAAATATACTCAAGCTTGCTCATAGAAACTTTTCCCGCATGTACATTTTATATAGTAAATAGTAAGCCAAAACGTTATTTCTAAAGAGAAGCTTATGTCCAATCCAGCTGTGGACTAATGTCAATCTTAATAATATCTAAAATAAGATATAGTTTTCAATTATTCTGACACTGATTACCACAATATTGCCGTTGTCTGCCTTCATTACACAATTCAATTACAGTGTTGTACCAAAATGCGGACCAGGAATGGAAAACTATTTATTTAGACCTCATACACACTTATGCGAAATTGACTTTTATGTTTGCTTGACGTAAAAGGAATAAAAGTATCGAAAAACGATGTGTTTGAGTTACTAGCGATGTGCATTATGGTGAATTTTCTAAAAATGAATCCTAGTTAATTTACCGTGGGAGAGCCACGCTTCAGTATGAATGGGCCGTCTCGACCGGGGTGACCTCACAGAAAACTGGTGTGAAACAGCGCTGTGTCTATTTAATATGAAAGAAAATATGAAGTCTATCTAATAGGGTAACTGTTCCTTAGATTTTATAGAATCTTAGATGTTATATCTTACAAACTTACTTAATACAAATTTACAACATGGCGTCCGCTTACAACAAGCTATATAGTTTATCACACAAAATGGTAATTAAGTCATTTATCTCATTAGCTTTAATTATACATCTGCCGCACACAACTCCGTATCATCTTAAGGTTGACTGGAAGAGAATGCCCATGGCTATTACAAGACTGTCTGATGCAATTTCTTCTACTTTATTGGGGAAAACAGCCCCTAGCCAAGTTAGAAGTGTTTTTTTTCTGCAATCGTTAAAGCCTGAATTTCTTACTGACACAAGAGGATTTAGACGTCAACGATATCAGAAAGAAAATCGCTTGCCACTTACTTGGCTTGAAGGGCAGCTGTATAAAAGGCTGCCGAAAGAGGTAAAGGCTTGTGCTAATTTAATCAATCTTAAATATATTTAACTGGTGTTTGGCCGCAGCTCTACCTTTGTGTATGGTGGTTTCGAAGTAAAGAGTAACCTATGTCCTTCCTCAAGAATCAAGCTAAATTTCATTGAAATCGGTGCAGCGGTTTTGAAGTGAAAGCGTTATAGTCTTACAGAGTTACTTTTGATTTACAATATTAAAGTTAGATTAAGAAATATACAGGTAAATTGCAACTTCAATGTGTTAAGTAGTGAATTTCTACCTGTCACCTGTCAGAGGTTATTGCTATGTGTAATGAATTAATTGTAAATTCTTATGAGAATATATTCTTTGAACCCAACGTATTAACAGAAAATAATTATTTATACATTAATACGTGAAGCAAATACTTAATAACTTTTTTACAAAAATTATGACAATATGAAATTCGGCACAGTTTAAGGTTTTATGAATGAACAGTGCAGAAAACTACAAAAAATTATGTATGGTCAAATTTAGACCACTGTGCGACCATTAGTATATAAATAAATAGCAATATAAAAGCGCCCTTAGATGGTATGTATAACACGGCACATGACACTTTCACCCGCTGTGAATCATATAGGATATAATTAAGAGCACAAGTTGTAATGGTGTGTGAAGTGACGTAAATCTGTTACGTCATTTGTTAGTATTGCATGTTTGTGCTCAATTTTATATTAAATAGGTGAGTTGGATAGTTAGTACTGGCAATGGAAAGTGAATTCGTACATTTTATGTAGATAAGTAGTTCTTTTGAATATGCAAACAATTCGTTTTTCAACAAGCCAGGGTTAGAAACTGCCAATAAATTTCCGCGTTAATCTTCATGAAAAAGAAGGAGGTTCTTAATTCGATTGTATTTGTTTAATGTTTAGAGGGTTTGAATTTAGTTATTCATAATTTGAAAAAATATATTTATGATTATTTCTGGGTACTTTTTTTGTGCCTTACAATAATTGATGACGTAACGAAGAAAAGCTAGATAGATCGGGATTTGGTAAATAATATATGTCATTTCATTCCACAAATTTAAGTTTGAAAAGGAAATTCTACAATGACAGGTTTTTTTATTTATGTATTTTTCGTAATGGACTACATCTTTTCTAGTAATATACTGGCTTGGGCGTGTTTCATATTTCACATTTCATATAACACTCTCAAAAGCAACACACCATACTAGGGTTTATGGAATCGCAATGGGTGGAAAACGATCATCCGTGGAATGATTTGTAGAGGTCACTCGGCATTGATGGAAACGACAGGAGTAGAATCACACTTTTAGATTCATCGCAATGTTTTTTGCTTTGTTTCAAATTCGTTAACTTTACAATCTGTACCAATGTACAATCTTTTAGTTTAAGCAATCGTAGTTAGTATAATTTAATTAATAAATTTAAATAAATAATTAGATCATCGTCTGTATACAGGTAACGTTCCTGTTTTACTATATATAAATTTTTTATTGGATTTATGGCAAATAAGCAGATGTAGTAAGCGATTAGCGCCGCTGTGTGCAAGTGCGTTGCCGCCCTTTAGGAGAAGGGAAAAGGGAACGGAGGGAGAGGTTGGAATATGGGCTCTCTGTATACTCACTCACGCAGTGAAACTCAGCGCGAGCGCTGTTTCACACCGGTTTTGTGTGAGTTCGAGTTATCAATCCTGTAGAGCTGGCCCATTCGTGCCGAAGCTTGGCTCTCCCACGGTTACCGTGGTTTCTACGATAATAATCAACTATCTATCACAAAGGATGGTTAATTTGCATTCATTGCTGTTTTGGGGAGTAATTTATCTACAGTATACCTATATTTATATTATATAAATATGACTATAATCAGTCTGGGTAAGTATGATTATGGGTAGCACAATACAGAATCTGTCTAATTTATAATCAGGTAGCCGTGTGAGGGTGGTTGATGAGGTTTCTTAATTTGTAGAGTTATAGCACTTATACAAACAAAGAATACTGATGCTGTGAGTTATTCTTATACTTTTGACTTCGTTCCAAAATCAAAAAATATATCGGTCAATAATTTCGTATACCTATTGAACTCGATGTTCGGGTTTTCCCATTCGAATTGTTCGAAAATACGCAGTAGGAAAACGTTGCATTAGGCCGAACGTGGGAGTTTAAACCTATCAACGGGACTTCAGATGAAGCCAGCGTTCCAGTTCATAACGGATTAATAGGCTCAATGACAAGGACGTGTAGAATGTGTTTGTGACGTGATCTATGGATTAGCGTTGGCCATTTTGAATTTGAACCACGCCTATAATTAATGGGATTTAATTAGTTCTTTTTACACTCCAAAAAAGAACATCCTTATATTAGTTACAAAAGTTAACAGCATTATTATATGATAGTTTCTTTATTGTTTTTTTGAAGCCAAGCATCGAACCAAGTGGCGTGAAATTGAAGCGTGTTATGTCTAGTACTGGACTGCTACAAGATGGCATTCACTTTTCTTTAATTTCTTCACACATAGTCTTTAAACAAGTAACTTGTTAGGCATTATTGGGCCGGCCCGACCGGAGTGATACAACGACCTCACAAAAATCCTACGACTGGTATTTTAGGGACATCGACGAAGTGTCTTATTAGTGTAAGATAATATTATTCCTGTTACATAAAGAATACTAGCAAACTTCCTTGCTTTACTTGCAATGAAACAGATAAATCTGTCGCTACAAATTGCAAAAGCAAAGGCTTTTGGCACTACAATGAAATAAATGCAACTTTAAATGAGTATCTCGTAAGTTGACATTTCTAAAACTACTAAACTAAAATATTGAAACTTATAGCCTAAATCAGCAAGATTTTACCTAAAATGGACTGCCCAAACAGAAATAAATATAAATAGGTAGCTATCAACACAGCTATCAAAGCAAAATGTCATCGCAGCGACTTCCTGCCGCGCTACGGTCCCTTAGTGCTAATGAAAAATCGATAACTCAATGACCTAGAACAAGATCAAGGGTCTAGGATGAATTTATTTCATTTCTACTCGCTTGTCACGGTGACCACATTCGGCGTTCCGATTGGCCCGCTCTGTAATATTCACCAATCGCTACGCCGAACTCATTCACCGTCGAGAGTGATTTGATGCGAAATAAACTCACACTAACCCTCAAAACAACTATTCATTTACATAGCAGCACAGAAGCGTAGACATTTAGTTATTACTGAAGACATGAATTACTTTATTATCAGAATAATTACAATAGGGTTACGCAGTTTCAGGAAAAGAAAATTCACATAAAACCTACAGCTGTATTTAAAAGTTTAAGCTATAAAAGCAGCTTCAATTTTTCTTTATATTTTACTAGCTGATCCGGCAAACGTTCTTTTCCCATATTATATAAAGGAAATAGGCAAAATATGAAAAAAAGAAATTGGGGAAAGTCACTTATTATTTAGGAGTATCAAAAATAGATGTTAACCGAATCTCAGACCTACCCTATATGCTTACAAAATTTCATAAAACTCGGTTTGACCTTTTTGGAAGAGTTTGGTAAGAAACACCGAGTTACAAAAATAATATGTACACTGTACACTGTAAGAGAGACTGAGGCCATTAGGTCTGCTGATATATTAATATCAACGCTAATAATTAAACAACATATCTTACTAAATGTAGTTAGCATTACTTTTTTATGGATCTACATGGGACGAAGTTAAGCACTTCACTGTAATGGGTCTCCAGACTGTTTCAAATTGGCTGAGTCAAAATTTATTAACCCTTAATATTTTGAAGTCAAAGTTTATTACTTTTGGTAATACGGAGGCTTCATTAAGGGTAACTCAAAATTTAAAAATACAAATCCACCATTGCCAAATTGAAACCAATAGCAACTGCCATTGCAGCTATTTAAATCGAGTAAAATCAATCAAATATCTTGGAATAATCCTTGATGATAAGCTAACATGGTGTCCGTATATCAATTATTTATCTGGGAGAACACGTAAACTAATATACATTTTTAAGAATCTAAGATGCGTGGTCAATGACGGTCATCTAAAAACGGTAAACTATGCACTAGCTCAATCTATTTTAACAAATCGAATTATTGCTTGGGGAGGAGCTCGAAAAACACATATCATAAAACTAGAATGAGCTCAAAGAACTTTACTGAAAGTCATGTTATTTAAACCCTTCCGGTATCCTACCGTCGACCTATACTCAAAAAGTGATGTGCTTATTATTAGGCAGCTACTTGTTAAGACTATTGTTATTGAACAGCATAAAAAAGTCAAATATGACAGTGGCATTTTCGCTCGACGGAGAGACAGGGTGTGTCCTGTGTTTCCGCATTATACAGCATTTATTGTAAAATTCCAGTGCTATCTTGGCCCAATGCTTTACAATAAAACGAATAAAATTTTGAAAAATTTTCCCCTTACGTAAACACAAGTGTAAAAAACCTTGATATCATTTAGATATTTGATTTAAGCCAAAATCGAGAAATGAGTTGATGCGAAATAAACTCACACTACGCTCTCAAAACAACTATTCGTTTACATACTCTATATATTAGTTATGACAGATGATTTTCACAATGTTAGTCCAATAAAAATTCAATGAATGCATGATCATCACACTATATTCATGCATTTCCCACGAACTTATTAATATCTTGTTTACACATTATTGAAAATTCAATTCTGTAATGACTCAGTTTTTGTAGAATTTTAAGATTCAGACTTGATTTAAAAATAAATGTGTACCAAAATAAAAAAATAAAGTAATAGCATAGATTTGTGAGCTATTTTTTGATATGTTGAATCAAGGACATAATATACGAAAATAACAAAAAAAAGGAAGATTGGAAAGTTTATGAAGTCTGTAATTGTGATCATAGTTAGACAGCCATAAATGGAATATACAATAAGATATGACTTCATAGCCCATTTGCACTCGGTGATTAGAAACAATCACCGAGTGCAACTGGGCAAGCAACGACGGCGCGGTCAGTATCTAGATGGGTACCGATGGTGACATGTTACTATTAGTGTCTCCGTGATTCGGAGGTCACGTTAAACAGTCCCGGTTGTCATCATATGATAATAGTCGTGAAGTATAGTTAGAGGCCTTCGGGCGGCTTAAAAACATGCAATGGCAAGATTACGTAGCCACAACGTATTCTTGCCAGTCCCCAACCCGCAATTGGCCAGCGTGGGGACGTTATGGCCGTAATCCTCTCCTGAGAGGATTCCTAGCAGTGGGACATTATGGGTTGTTGATGACTAAAATCTAGATAAGATTCCAACATATGTTCTTTGATTTGGCTGGCCATATTAGCGGCAGAACTAATTACCGTTGGGGTAAATGGGTTCTTGAGTGGAGACCGCGTCTCGGAAAATGTGGTGTAGAACGTTCGCAGGCCAGATGGAGTGATGATCTGCGCAACACGGCTGGCTGGAACTGAATGCGAGAAGCCAAGGATCGCACTAAGTGGCGGGGAATTGGAGAGGCCTATGTCCAGCAGTGAACTGCGATAGGCTGATGATGACTTATTTGTAGAGGTAATTAATGCTCAACATTTGGACGGTCATGTACTTCTGTAATAACTGGTTTTGTACTTTTAAATGAGCGATATAACATAATTATAATATATTCTTTCATAGCAAAATAATTAACTATCAAAATAAAAAATTATAATCATTTTCATAGGTGCTAATCTTATTAAACCTTAAATAAAACCTTATTAATTAGGTGGGTTTAAGTGACTAAGGATTATTTTGTGTTTGTTTCTGTTTATTTAACTACAAATCTATTCGTACAAATTTACACGAGACCATATTCTAAAATACATTTGTACGTTGAGCATTTACAATGTACATACTCGACAAGTTCTAGAGAGAGTTAAAACTACCAAAGAATCGAGAGGGAATTCAAACAGAAATACACGTAAATAATTTATTAATCAAAACTTTAAAAATATTTGTATTTTTTTAATTTTTATATAAGCCTGAAAAAGTGAACTTGATGGAAAGCGTGAGTGTGAAAGACTAGTTGGTCTATTTATTCGGTGTCAATTACTTACTATATTAGGTCTACTTATATAGCAAGTCCATCAGCAGTGTGGTTACAATAGAACCAGTGCGACCTCATTTGGGATCAGTCGAGAGTTTCTGAGATGTCTCATTGTATTTTGATTATCATTTTTTCCCTTTATTAAGACGAGAAGAACACTGTGCCGGTTGTTGAGGAGAATCTTGGGGAAGGCATATGTAGATGCCTTTTAGTTGAAGATAATGATAACTAGAAAAGGATTTTTGTACATAAAAATGATCATATTAATCCCACAGTATCTTGCTCTAAGCTAAGTTCTATTTTAAGTTTTACGAACTTTTATATATGTATTCTGTTATGTTTTTATGAGCTTAGCATAGGTTTCCCTTTCTTTGTAACAGACTTTAAAAAGGAGGTTCTCATCTCATCTATGTTTTTTATGTTTGTTATACCGTTGTACCGATGTTGATATTCTTTTTATTTGAAAGCTGGCGCTTCCCGTGTGGTTCCATTTCAATTCGTACAGATCTAAAAATATTGTTTCATTGTTCAATACTTATCCGTAAAAGCTTACGTAGGTACCCGGATCTCCTTAAAAATAAATTTACTTGTAAAAATATTGAAAGCTTTCAGACTTTTATGGAACATGGAAACGCCGTATTATTGTCATGTTATCAGTCCGATGACCTCGTTCCACTCGATCGATAAGTACCTACTATGATTAATTATGTCTACTGACCGACGATGACCGCTACTGGACACATTAAATTGTTCTGTTTAGAATTCCTTCATAGTTTTATTTATTGGGAAAAATAATTGTTTTCTTGCTTAAAGGTATGATGTCAAGATAATTATGTGTCTGTTGAAGCACATAGGATGTTTTAAGTACACTGAAGTGCAGAGTCAGTTTGTAAGCTGGAATAGATGACTTGTCTTTCTAAAATAAAAAAATAACTTTCCTCTTTAATGTTTAACCATAGGCTCCAATATTGTTATCTAGAGAAATATTTAACATTGAAAGGATTAACAACTTAGGCTTTTATTTTAAAATATTATACTTTACTCCGGGCATTTTTGTTTTTTTTTATTTTAAAATACTTATATACTTAGTCTGGCCATAATTACTGTTATAATTAAACATAAACAAAATATTAATTTCGAATTTGAAATCTGTAATTGTTATACGATTGTTCGTTATGTTTCCTTATTTTCGCGCCAATATGTTGTGAAATATTTTGTGATATTAAAATGGAGTGAGGTGATAAAAAGAACCAAATAGCTGTGATTGCATTACATAAAGTAGGTATCGAATTAAACATAATTTTTGAAAGCCTCCATACGCTAGGCATTAGTCAAATTTTTGTGTATCGGGCTATTGACAGATACAATGAAACCTCCCCTGTTTGTGACTTGTATTCGTTTTAAAAAAGCGATCAAACCAGTTAAGGTAAGAAATGAAGAAATACTGTCTGAAAATAAAAGACTATATCTGGAGATAAAGATAGCACCTAGAACTATGTAGCGTATTTCAAAACATTGTAAATGGTCATTTTATAATTTAAAAAAAAATGTGTGTCTACATATGTACACGCGTTAGAAGTTATACTTCTTTGGCGTAACAAAGACAAAAATTTGAGAAACTAAAATTTTGACTATAACTAACTCTAGAGAGTCGGTTTTTCGTGACTTTGCGCGTAAAAATTTACCCTCATCAATTTTTCCCTGGCGTGCCAAAAGAAGTATAAATTCAAATAGGGTGACAAAATAAAAATAACACTTATGCGATATGCAAAGGGAGGTCACAGAATTTTTTTTTTGCAATAATATTTATGGCAAGGCTAGGTATTTTCAAGGAGTTTCTGAAAATAAGTTCCTTTTATATATATTTTTTATCTCTTTTTTATCATACTTTGAAAATGGAAATTTTCATTTATAAATCTATTAAAAAACGATCAAAATTGGTTCACGAATACCGAGGATATCACAAAATACACATACCGAGAGAATTTTCAGTAAAGACGTAAATGTTTTATTTTTCGAGTAATAGACAAAGCCTATAAGCCAAAACGTAATACCAATTTCGTGTTTCAATACAGTCGTATCAGTTATAATTTCTTGACGATATTGCTCTCAAAATATTATGGAGAAGTTAAAAATAAATATCTCTCTAAGTCTCTAATACACCAAAAATATACGTTTCCTACATATTTTCTTAAAATTTTCTCGAAACATCTTTCCACATTTCTACAGCTATTAGCGCACCTAAAATTTAATTATAAATTTACATTATAGGTGTATATATATATATATATATATATACGTTTAATTAACGTAAGGAGACTAAACGAGAAATCTAGGAACCGTAAATTATAATTTTATGACATTCTTCGTAAATGTAACTACAATAAAAGCTTGCATAGGTCCTTATTTTGTAGTAACTGTATTTTGATGCACTATAAATTACATTTTAACGAAATTAATAATTTTTTGAGAAATTTCTTAGTCCATTTACCCACAAATAAAGACATACCGGGGTTTGCGGCGGGGCGATGTGTTGGAATCTAACCGACTTAAACCACACGGCGTACCACTCTTCGCCTGAGACGGGAGGGATCCGAGAACCGCTTTGCTTGGCTCCTATTTCAGGCGCAGACTGGACCATTGTTTGGTTTTAGTGCGAGATACTAAAACCCAAGTTGGATGACGGGCTAAAGGTGTTTCCAAGCGAAAGCAAAATGAGTTATGATGACGTCACTAAAGAAACTCGTGATTTCATTTACATATGTATATTAAAATCTCACAGTTCAACACAACTGCCAATCTGGAGTGGCCGTTATAATAGCATTAGATTAAAATTAATGGGAATTTTGGCACTGTTGAATTTACATTATGTAGCTAATGAGTCTGGTAAAAGAATTGATTTACTAGTTGATTCAATTAGAGCGTTTTTAAAACACACACAGCGTACATACCAATAGAAAGAAATGAATTGAATCTTAGTTAAATATAGGTATTTTTTAATTGTTTAAAGGAAAAAGCTGATTCGTTTTATTCAGGGCCTCCAATTATAGTATGACTAGCTGACCCACGAACTTTTAATTATTACCGGCTCCTATTATTGTAAGAGTGATATTAACTAGTCTGTCTTTAGTACGTCGGCACAACACACATTAAAAAAACGTAAGTAACAGAAGAATTATACATTTCTAGCTGAGCCCCGATGTGTTACCCGCGGTACAAATATATTGTGTAAATTATATCTTTTTAAATCATAGCCTCTATGTTATTCTGATTTATAAGCTATGTTATTGTAAAGTTTCATTAAAATCCATTCAGTAGCTTTTACGCGAAAGAGTAACAAACATCTATCCATACTTAAAAACTTTCGCGTTTACTTTAACAGGATTAAAAAAATTCTTAAGGAGCCTTATTAATGGATATATCACAAACGTTTGTGATGAAACAAGTGACTACTTTTTTGAGCCTAACAGGAACTTCTAACAAGGAGAAAAATGACTGCGACACATCAGGATTATCCAAGAATAAGTTCAAAAAGAAATATTTTCATATGAAATTTTTGTATAAATGCATTGACAATAAATTATTAGTGCAAATAAGGCTCATAAGTCAATATCATCATCACCTTGCCCTTTCCCTAAATCTAGTTGGGATCAATGCAATGAAAATTGTCTTTCCATTCTTCTGTCTTTAATGTTCTGTTTGTATAGTTTAATGCTTACTCCTAAATTAGACATATTTTCTTTTACATTAAATATCGTGATCGAGTCGTACCCGCACAGAAAGGGTTTCGTACCATATCTATATATTTCAAGCGTCTATCTGTAGTCGTTATCAATATCGAAAAAAAACGAGCAAAAATCATATTTGTTGTATGGAAGCCCCCTTTAATATTTATTTTATTCTGTTTTTTAGCATTTGTTCTTATAGAGGCAACAGAAATACATCATCTCTGAATATTTCCACTATCTAACTATCATGGTTCAGGAGATATAATCTGGTGACGGAGGGACAGCGAATTCTTAGTAATAGGGTTCCATTTAACTCTCTGTGTATCATACCCTAAAAAACTAGCCAATCACATTGATTTCATAAAACATCTTTGTTGCTCTCTGAGTACAATGATTCCGCCACCTTAATCAAAACTGCGTATGAGGTTAAAAATAAATCATATTAGGAACAATGAGTACAATATCAATTTCTAATGGCTTCTGCGAATGCCGGTGGGAAATCAACATCCTTGTAACACAATACGATGGAATCTATTTCGAAAACGGCAAATTGAAAGGTCGAACAACACACACAACACAAACAATAAAGGAGATTTTGGTCGCAATTGTAACAAAACAAACAGGCGGTCTAAAAGCAGTACCATAAACGGGTATACATATTTAATTATAATAGAGATTGGTCTTCCAGCAAGGACTTGATATGTGCCTTCTAACATTCACCTTCGTAATTTCATGGCTACCTTTATGTCATGCATTGAGGACGAAATGAATATGAGTTTGGAACAAAATTGTTTAGGTTTACTTGTGTAAGTGTAAGAATAATGTACAAAAAGTAATTATTATAAAAAAATTAAGCCCGACTGCATCAACATCATATATAAAACATATAAATTACATATATATACGTAATCACTGTTAAAAATTATTTATTTTAATACACTCAATGTAAACATGTAAACATTTTTTTTAGATGATGAGAATTTTTGACTCCAAAAAGTCTTAATTATGTTTTTTGTTTTATTTTTGATGTACCCAACGTCACTCTCACGACTAAGATGAATCTCTTGACACCCCTCACATAAAAAATCGACAAGTCGTTTAGGCTCTAGGGCGTGCCAAAGAGACATACATGCATACACTCGAAAAACATAATCCTCCTTCTTTCGCAGTCAGGTAATAAGGGTTTATCTACTAAGGTTCTGTTTACATTGAGATATTTCTTCTAGATTAGATAGACTTGGATATGGTTTATACATATTAAGTTAAAACAAGTTATTAAGCTGGATGCGAGTACCCGAGGATCGATCTAAGTGGAATGCAATTGGAGAGGCCTATGTCCAGCAGTGGACTGCGACAGGCTGATGATGATGATGTAGTTAAAACTTAATAATCCTGAATAAAGTTCGTAGCTTGAATTGAGGGAAAAAATTAATAATTTTTTTTTTACAAACATTTAATATTCAAACTAAACAGACAGTACAGTGTGCGCCTTTATAGCGACGCATACGCCGTTAACTCTATATAGAAAACCTTCAAACGGGAGATTATATCGATAGCAGTACGAAAATCTGCTAAGGGTAACAGTTTCAAGCGTGCGTTTGGAAAACGCACGTTGCCGGTGCTTTTAAAGTACGTCGTATGCAAAAGCCTAAAACATTTTTTGAGGTAAGCCTTCTTTAATTTGTTAGTATGAATGTTGTCTTAAGAATCCTACTAATATTATAAACACGAAAGTTTGTAAATATGGATGGATGTTTGCAACTCTTTCACGTGAAAACTACTGAATGGATTTTAATGAAACTTTACAATAATATAGCGTATACATCAGAATAACACATAGGCTAAATTAATAATGATACTAGCTTCACCCCGCGGCGTTGCCCTTGATTACAACAACAAACGCGGGCAACACCACGGGGCTCAATAAGTTAGTAATAAGTGAAAGTGAAAAGTACAAACTGTAGGTAAGTAAATAAATGTAAGGCATTGTACTTTAACTCTACGATTGGGATTAAAACATTACACATTACATGTAAGCCAATGTGATGATGATGTTCTTCTAGCCGATTTCACAGCAGCCAGTCTCAACGGAGACCAGCCAACTACGCAGGAGATATTATAGTGCACTAGTCTTGTGCGCAAACACAGTTGCACCCTCTATTCCCTCTTTCTCTCGTAATCTGATGGGACGGTTAACTGACACAACCGGGGAGAAATCAGGGGCAGGACCAACGGCTTTACGTTCTCTCCGAGGCACGGTGGTTCAGACCCCAACTACCAAACTCCGAGCTGTTATAAAGTATTTCTATAATCAGAAAAACACAATAACACTTTTGGCCCCACACGGGTATGAACCCGAGACCTCTTGATTGGCAGTCGCATACATCAACCGCTAGACCAATGAAGCAGTGGCTATATAAGCCCATATACAATTTAGGTATAAAATTTTCACTTACATACGTATAAATACCTTACTCACATAATGGATGTCTGGTTTCTTACACAATCCGCAGAATACAAATATGTAGGAAACATTTGTATTCCGACTCATATTTTTTTTTAATTCTTTCTAAATATGCCATCCAAAATACGAAAATCTAATTTTATTTCCAAAGCCAGTATTCAACAAAAAAATGTTTTAAAGTACTGAGATATATATCCCGAACCCCTAGGTCACATCGTATTACGAATCAGACAGATTATTTATGATTCTCCAGCTGAATTTTGACTTTGAAATATTGTTGACCTAGTTTTTCAGGAGAGCTTCAGTACATTTTTACCCAGTCATTTTTGCTACTACATTTACAAAAAAGCTCCGCGGAACAAGTTGGAAATTCTATTACTGTATATGTTCGGATTTTTAACTGAAATGTCACTGCATACATATTAAAATGTATGGTTCATAAGCCAAGACATTCGAAACTAACATCTACATAAAACACATTAAGGTTCAAGGTTGGATTCTAACACATTTCAGATAAATTAAGTCATTACTTGTTGCATCACGGTTTCATCCGTGTGAAAAATTAAGTTTTAGATATATACGAGGTAAAAGATGACTTCTTTTTACCTGACTTTAAAAGAAGGAGGGTTATATTTTCGAGTACATGTATATATATGTTTTTATACTTCTTTAGCACGCCCTAGAGCCTAAACTGATTGTCGTATTTTAACGTGAGTGGTCTCAATAGGTTCGTCTTAGTCGTGAGTGACTGGGTACATCAAAATAAAAAAAAACAAAATAGAAATGTTTATACTTAATTTATGTATAAACTTTTACTTAATTGGTTGTCTTATACAGATTCCTTTGAAAAAATATTTTATGTCAATTAAAGAGGAGAACTTTGTTGTATTCCCCTAGATACTATTTATACCATCACAATATAAGATCAGAGTATAGCCATATTAAGAAGGATGACAAAAAATTACCGGAATATTTACTTTGCTATGTTAATTATTTCACTTTGTGCCTACGCCGTAGGACAGCGAAGTTCCACGGTCAATAGCGTGAATACCTGGCATTTTATCTCGGTTTTGTTGAATAACTTCATGCATTTGAATTATTTTTGTACCACAACTTCTATCTCTTAGAATATAATACATTAAATCTATACAAATAAATAAAATTTAAGTGTCTGTTTTTTATTTCAAATACACAGTTGAATAGTCTGACTGTTTGCTCCGGCTAATATTTTGAACGAGTGGGCGGATTTTAATGGGACTTTCACTGACAGATAGCTGGTGACATAAGGAGTTACTAAGGCTACTTTTGCCTAGCGTTGGCAGGGTTGTTATTGTAGCGCGGGTGAAACCGCAGGGCTCGCCTAGTTTATAATAAACTAGTCGACCGTAGTCGTTGTTGTGCGCTATCTGCCCCCTTTTCTTCAAGTTTATTTACAAATACTATTCTTTGTAACTAAATTTTTTGTTCAAGCAATCAATACAATAATGTAACTTTTGAATAGTGTCAAACGTTCAGAATCGGAACAGTACCGAAGATTACCCTAAACATATACATTCAAACAAAGTTAGAAATTGTACTTCTTTATAATATCAGTATAGATGAACTTAGATGAATTTAAAAGTAGTTTTAAAATCGTAATAATTTAGGAGAAAATTCACTACCTTGGTTTCTATTAGTTATTTTTTAATAATAACTAAAATATTAATTATGTGTGCCACTCTGCGCCTGAAATGGGAGAGATCCGGGAACTGCTTTCTTACGCCATCCGGACCCCTCCCAGCGCTTGCCCGCAATGAAGCGGGCACCGTTTGAATGACAAACAATCAAAAATTAAACGATTAATTTATATGTACAAGTAAAACGTATTGGATTTACCAAATTGAGTAAACCCTCCTTACAAGATTTAGAGGTTGCGTGTCGGTACAA
The DNA here is from genome assembly GCA_003709505.1 of Hyphantria cunea. Classification (NCBI taxonomy): domain Eukaryota; kingdom Metazoa; phylum Arthropoda; class Insecta; order Lepidoptera; family Erebidae; genus Hyphantria; species Hyphantria cunea. The sequence goes on along the minus strand of PKRV01000098.1, from coordinate 1,171,023 downwards.
GTAACAAATAGCTGAGAGGTTAAAATTTATGAAGCATATGAAAAGAGACAAAATGAAATTGAACCCTGACAAGGGTTTTTATGGTGAGATATACCTTTTCCCGAATTCTAAATAAATTTTCGAAAAAAAGAAAACTAGTTTCTTATATTTTGTTGACAAGAGCAGATATTTCGCATAAATACTTTTAAGAATATTGTTATGATAATTTCTATTATGTATTATTGTTTGAAAGGCAAAGAAATGGCAACGCACTTGTGACGCCTCTGGTGTTGCGTCTGTCCATGGGCGGCAGTAATCGCTTACCATCAGGCAATGTGAATGTAAAAATGTGCAAGGTGCCACGCTGATATCAGCACGAACGGGCCGATTATATATGATAATAGGGGTTTCATGAATAACATTGAACTTATTTTTAACCAACTTCTAAAAAGGAGAAACAGAGTAGTTTATGAATTCGACTGTATTTTTTTGTTTATGTTACCTCATAACTTTCGACTGGGTGAACCGATTTTGATGATTCTTTTTTATTTAAAAGCTGATGCTTTCCATGTGGTCTCATTTTAATTTGGTACAATTCTTGATGTCGGTTATGTTAAAAAAATTAAATTTAAATCCGTAGTTCTTGAGATAAAGGCGTTTAACTAATCAAAAAATATTTAACAAATCACTTAACATTCAAACTTCTTACGTTGTACTGAAAAGTACATATTTCTTATATTTCCACAGGTTTCTTTCGCTATATCTCCGGTTTTAATTGAAGTACGTGGTCCGTTTTGTTCTAAGAACACTTGTTTGAACGAGCTCTTTCATTTGAGTTGACAACTTGAATTAGTTTAGTTAGAAATAAACGTTTTATAGTAGATATATTTTACTTACAAAAACTTAAATTCTTACATCATAAAATAATTACACAATCGAGTATTTGGGAAAAAATGTCTAATTATTTAAACAATTTACTTATATTTTGAGACTCTTTTTAATTCGACTTATTTTATGGGTTAACAAGTTCGTTAACAATAATAATTTACTTTAATTGTAATTTGTATAATTTTAATTTTGATACATATGGTGAACATGAAAACAACACCAACACCTTAAAAAAACTCTGAAGAAATATTGCATAAGAATTCAATTAAAATTACCAAACGATTTAACGGCTTACAATTCAGTACAATTTACAAACTACTCAAACATAAAGTTTGAAAACCATAAGTATTCACTGCTGTAAAAAGTAAATATTATAAAAAAAAACATCTTTTACATCCCGATAATTTACACAAAACTAGAGGATGTATATCCCGTAAGAAAGCTTTGTATCCGTTCAGCTGCGTATCTTAGTTACATTTCAATTTGTGTCTAAAACATCTTTCTTTTTATCACCTTCAAGTTTCTTAGCTCCGAGATATCCGTAATGAATTAATCGCTCGGAAACCTCTGCGTCATTAACACGCAGCGAACCTTCCCCTCGAATGCGTTCAGGAAGTATTAGATGAGCTTTAATGATATTGTATTATCTAAACATGAAAGTGTTAAGAGAGTATCTCGAATGAGTACATAGAATTCATATTGTTAGATTTTTTGTTTTTTTTTTTATATTAGGCTGCACACACACATTTGCACCAAAAATGTCAAGTGTCTAAATAACTTTCTTCCTAAACAATTTAGTAAATAATTTTCTTTTTGTTGAATCATTACACACAAAAAGTAGTAGTATGGTGGAATAACTACAAGCGAATTTAGTTCTAAAATGAACATAATAAAAGTCTTAGTAATTTGTCCTTGTAATTGTATTTTTATTTGTTTTTGAGGCGCTCATAGCCCAGTTGCACTCGGTGATTATAAACAATCAGCGAGGGTAAGTAACGACGGCGCGGTCAGTACCTGGATGGGTGACCGCTGGTGGCATGTTACCATGAGCGTCTCCGTGATTCGGAGGTCACGTTAAGCAGTCGGTCCCGGTTGGTATCATAGGATAACAGTCGTGAAGCTTAGTTGGAGGCCTTCGGGCGGCTTAAAAACATCCAACTGTAAGATTACGTAGCCACAAAGTTGTCTTGCCAGTCCCCAACCCGCACTTGGCCAGCGTGGGGACGTATGGCCTTAACCCTCTCCTGAGAGGAGACCCGAGCCCAGCAGTGGGACATTATGGGTTGTTGATGTTGATGATGATGAATTGTATTTTTGAAACGATATTTTTTTATTAGTAAAGTTTGGTTCTGATGCACCTTCTCCCTCATTTTCACGTCATCCTCCCACAGACTGGTAAAAAATGCCTGAACATTAAATCCGCATTTAAACATTTTCGGCTACTGTCTGACTAGGACAAAGATTACCGTGGCACGAATAGGCCGGCTTGACCAGAGTGATGCCACGGACTCACATAAAACCGGTGTGAAATAGCGCCTGCGCTGTGTTTCACCAAGTGAGTGAGGATACCGGAGGCCCATACCTCAAAACCCTCCCCAAAGGCCGGCATCGCACTTGTGACGCTTCTGATATGAGAAACATTGACCATACCAACCATAGTCATTAATTCTCGCTCGAGATTAAAATACAGACTAATTTTAAATTCTGCTCCAGCTATTTACTATAGTTTATTTAAAAAATAAATAATATATCACCAAACATGAATGTACCTGAGCAGCTGACACAGCAATCGGCAAGGTGTGTACATCTTCTATTCCGCTTCTGGAACTCCGACTGCCTCGATCAGAGCTCTCTTCTTCTGAATCCGAGGCATGAAACGAGAGGCTTCCTGATCCAGGGTTTGGGTCACTGAGCCGCAGTTTGAGGCAGTCTCGACGCATTTTGAGAATTGTTTGTTACAACTTAGCACTTAATTTTTGGCATATCTTTGGTTTTATCTTTGGGAATGTTTCGTTTGCTTTGTTTTAATTTATCTTTCGTTTAAGTTACATTATGGTACCTAACCACTTTTAAAAAACGAGTTTAAATAATTCGTCACTCAGCTTCAGTTTGTTAATCCTAAGGGTGATAACAACTTACGAAATTTCACATATTTAAAACATCAAAAACTTTTAATCACTAAAGAATGGTTCGCTCTTAAAGCACTGTGTTAATAATAAATTTGCTACCGGTAAGAAGTTAAACTTTTGCTATTGTTTCGCTCCTGTTAAATACTGTAAAATACCGTTGAGATCGAAATAAACTTTAAGGTTCTCTTTTACAAATTTTACGAGGAATTCAGTACGAGTTTACTTTTTGTAATTCAATTCAAACGGTAAAGGAACAAAAGTGGTACATTCCGCCGTCAAATCTTTTTTTTATTTGTTTTGACTGTTAAGTATTTAATCTGCTTCACGGTGCAGCACGGCTAAGCTGTCGCAGTTGATCACCAAAGAATTAGAAAATGCGTAAATATGATTTTCTTTTCCTTTTCCTAAACCAATGTTATAGTTTTATTATAATAAATATCACAACATAAGTTCTAAAGGAACTATAATAATATTTTCCTAAAAAAATATTGCACTATTTTTGAGATAAACTATGACAAAATCGGTCTAAAAGACAATCTGCCGAGACTGTTAAAAACTTTTATTCTATAACGTTTTATAAAATATCTTTCTGTGTCTTCTAAATAACTTACAAACTCAACATAAGTAACTTAACAGTACATGCATAAAAATAATGATGACTAGATTTTACGCTGTTGTGTCCTTTGCCCTGTCACCAAAGTCGTAACTTGATACCATGTCGCGTAAGGGCTCTCTGTCTTCTATTCTCGCACTTGTATAACCGGCTTTATTGCGACTGTTGCTCGTTAACACATTTAGCTTGACCATTTGCCTTACACTAAACTATCTGAGAAAATTGTTTTTCTCTACAATAGCGAACATTTTGATCCACTACAATTGATTTCCGAAAAGTTAAGAAAAATACAGGTAAAGGTATAAAAAGTATGTCTGTTGTATTTAATTAGGAAAACCACCCCCCAAACGGGAGCTTCTTTGTGTTGGTAACGGTCTTTGTAAATTCCTTCGGAGCTACCGTTCCTCGGGGAATAAAAAGTCAGGAGTATGCGGTTTTTAAACTAGTAACTATATTGCCAGTAGGTCTCAGCCTCTACATCTACCCAGGCTCTATCCTTAAGGAAGCTTGTGCTTACCCCTGCCTGATTCCAAGGATGAAGAGAGGCGAAGATCTAGTAACATCAGTCTCACGGGGCAAAAATGTATGTTATATTTATAAAACATACTAAACATTGCAAGATATTACATATCCTAAGATAAAAAATACCGTTGCGGTTGCCTGTCATTCTGTCTCTCAATCTGAACGCAATAAAGTACAGTTTGGTTAGAGATACATGGGAAAGATATTTCATTTCATAAAGTTTTGTTAGTATTGTATAGGTAGTATTTTGCTACATTTCATCGTAGTTTTTTGGTAAAAACCACAAAGTCATCGAAGTACAGTTGCGTTGTCATTTCGTAAATTAATAAAGTAAATAATAAATTAATATTTTGGACTTCTAACACACAACGCCATCCAGTCCCAAGCTAAACAGAGCTTGTATTGCGGGTACTAGACGATTGATATTAATACATATTGTATTTTTTTTTTATAAATATACACATATTATAAGTAAAAAAAGAAAATATTTTTAAAATACACAGTCATTGTTTCTATTGTTCCATTTTCTTTTATTCAAATTTATAAAATAAAAAGATGCATTAAATATGTATTCAAACGAATCGAAAGCCTTCCATGTTAAAAGATCTTGCGATCCTTCAACGAGGTTTCTTGAAAAGGTAAGGTTAATAAATAACACTTTTATATACCACATAACGTACCGTAACTGTTTAAGTCGATAAAAGACAACAAATTAAAACCACTAGAATCGCTCACACACTGAACATAAATTCTTAAAACAGAAGGACTTTTCCTAAAATTTCGGAACTGTTATAGAATAGGACCACTATCGTGGGAGAGTCACGCTTCGGCATGAATGGACCGGTTCGGCGGAGTGATCCATGGGCTCACAGAAAACCGATGCGTAACAGCGCTTTCACTGTGTTTCATGAAGTGAGGATACCGGAGGCCCAATTTTTTTTTTGTTTTACTTGTGGAAACCCACTTGGGCCTTCACCCCACCGAGGTTTGCGGCGGGGCGGTGTGTCGGAATCGAACCGACTAAAACCACACGGCGTGCCACCGCGCTTGAGGCGGGAGAGATCCGGGAACCGCTTTCTTACGCCATCCGGAACAGGATACCGGAGGACCATTTTTTTTTTT